>JAKRSK010007306.1:0-29096 GCA_029891615.1 Natrix natrix natrix | reverse complement strand
TTTACGTTGTGCTGCCCTGGAAACTAATGCAGCAGTTGAAAGAGTTTTTTTCAATTGCCAATGATTTTTTGACAAGTGAGAAATCGAGATTGAATGTTGATACTCTAGCTGCAGCACTTGCCGTAAAATTCAATATGAAGGATATTTCTTGTTCAGATATTTCCAATATATTGTTAGAAGATGATACATTGACAAAAAATATTAATTCAATGGAAAAGTACTCATTTAAATAATAATTAACAGGCATGTAAGCATGATTACAATATAAAATGTTACAAATGTTTTTTATTATGCATATATCATATTTTAGTGTATTATTGTTGCAATGAATAAAATATTTCTTTTGTTTACGATATTTTTTTTCCAATTTATCTGTCCTCCTTTTCATTGTAAAAAAGTTGGTCACCTTAGCATTTTCGACAATAGAACGTGTTTTGTCCTCCTTTTCATTGTAAAAAAGTTGGTCACCTTATAATTGAAATAAATTTTAGTGGTGAGATACAGTAATTTGATTTACATTGTTTATAGTTATTTAATTTATTTATTTTTCACTTTTATAATACAATCTTGCTAATATTCTGTCTTTAATATTTTAAACAATGTCTAATTAACAAATTATTCTAATGTCTTCATGAGAACAAGATTGTATTTATTAAAATATAATAGTTTGGACTTGATCTCACCCCAAATATAACACAGCATTCTTCATTGTGCAAGGTTTTTGAATGCAGCTCAGAATCTGATAAATCTAGTGAAACTATGAAGACGAAGCTATGGATTATCATCTTTTATTTCTGCAGAAAGCAAAAGACTGGATGACCTTTTTGTCTCCCACCTTAACAGAGCAGGCAGAGAGAGAAAAACAGGCATGCGCCAAAAACTTTTCCAAACATCTTATAGCTTGCACAGAACGTCATTGCTATAGAAACATAATTTGAGATCACACAGATTTCATGATTTTAGTGCTCTGAAAACAACAGACTTTAGAAGGGAAAAGAAATACATTTTCTGGCGGATAACTCAGAGCTTTGCTGGGGAATGCTGAACACACATTTCAAGTTACAAGCAAGGCTACTTGGCAGAATCCACATTTTACTTTTCACAAGAAGTTACTTTGCTAGGCTAAGCTTGGCAATTCGCCTAGAAGTTTTATCTATGTAGTTGGCACCTTAGGTTACAATGGAGCTTCTCTCAACAGCAATTTAACAAAAGCTGAATTAGGTTACACTCTGTGTATGCTCTAATGCAGTGATGGCAAACCTTTTAGAGACCGAATGCCCAAACTGCAACCCAAAACCCACTTATTTATCTCGGAGTGCCAACACGGCAATTTAACCTGAATAATGAGGTTTTAGTTTAGAAAAACAACTCATACATGATTAACGTCTTTTCTCTGAAAAAAAACCCCCACAATAACAGCGCTTTCAATGATACAAACACCTTTTTATTGAAAGGTAAACATTTGCCTTTGGCATGCTTTTGATTAATGTGACTTTTGCTATTGTATGCATGCTGATAATCTTTCTAACTTGACTCATACGTTGTAGGTTTGAGAGCAACACATGCAGCACTCAGGTCATTTGTTAGTCCAGGAGTGTCAAACTCAATTTCAATGAGGCCCCCGTTGTGGTTGACTTTGGAGGCCATGGTGGGCATGGCCAGCTCCCACTGCTGCTGTGCTCACTCTCCTTGGTTGCCCATGGTGTGTGCAGGAGGTCAAAGTATGTAGGTCAGAGGGAGGCCCACTTCCTCTCCTTACAAGACCTAGCTTTGTAACCAAAGCATACTCAATGATAGGATGGGAGACCACCAGAAGAGGTCAGGAGGAGAGGACAAGGGGATGGTAAAAGGCAGCAGGCCTGCTGGTGATCAAGTGCTAAGGCAGAATTTACCTCACACCCTTACTCTCTCTCCTTATAATCTCCTTACTTCCCTTCTTTTTCCTTCCCTCTTCATTCTTTCTTCCACTCTTTCCTTATTTTTGCTTCCTTGCTCTCTTCCCCTCTTTCGTTATTTTTCTTGGTCTGTCCATTCTTGGATGCTCCAATGCAAAAGGGGAAACATTCCTTGCCTTGTGATCAAATGCCACTTTTGCTAGTAGTTTGTGGCCACTGAAAAGACTGAGAACAAACCAGGTTCAGTTTATTCCATGCTTGTATTTCATGGGGACAGACTATAGGACAGCAAAACTGTCAAAATGATGGCTCTGGTAGTTGATCAGAGCTCCTCTGTTTTTTATGTACAACAGCTTTAGCATTTAAGAGCAGAGCTAAGTTAGTTGCTTTTCTATGAATACAAAATGATCCTTGAAAGATCTCTTCTGTAGGGCCGCTGCCATGGTTTTAATTTTTAATTTAATTTAATTAGCACTTCTAGACCGCCCCCTCTCCCGAAAGGGACTCGGGGCGGTGTACAGTCCATATCAAAACATCATACACAATAAAAATTATATGGTCTAATTCAGACTGGAAATATAGCAAAGGAAACTATTTCCCCAATTGCTTTGTCCTTTTTTCCCCACTGGAAAGAGCTGTTTGCAACCCACAAGGAGGGGATACTTTCCTAAGAGCTCAGAATTCAAGGATACCAATGTGCCCATGACCACCACCATATGGATTCGTAACTGGCTGACCAACCGCACTCAACGTGTAGTCCTCAATGGAACTGTATCTACATGGAGGGAGGTATGCAGTGGAGTACCCCAAGGCTCTGTTTTGGGTCCAGTACTCTTCAACATCTTATCAATGATTTGGATGAGGGAATAAATGGGGAACTCAAATTTGCAGATGACACCAAGCTGGCAGGAATAGCCAAACACTCCAGAAGATAGGCTAAAGATACAGAAGGATCTTGACAAACTTGAACATTGGGCACTATCTAATAAAATGAAATTCAATGGTGAAAAGAGTAAGGTTCTACATTTAGGCAACAAAAACAAAATGCACAGGTATAGTATAGGTGGTGACCAACTTTTTTAGAATGAAAAGGAGGGCAAAACACGTTCTATTGTCCAAAATGGTAAGGTGACCAACTTTTATACAATGAAAAGGAGGACAAATAAATTGGAAAAATACATCGTAAATAAAAGAAATATTTTATTCATTGCAACAATAATACACTAAAATATGATATATACATAATAAAAACATTTGTAACATTTTATATTGTTTTTATGCTTACATGCCTGTTAATTATTATTTAAATGAGTACTTTTCCATTGAATTAATATTTTTTGTCAATGTATCATCTTCTAACAATATATTGGAAATATCTGAACAAGAAATATCCTTCATATTGAATTTTACGGCAAGTGCTGCAGCTAGAGTATCAACATTCAATCTCGATTTCTCACTTGTCGAAAAATCATTGGCAATTGAAAAAAACTCTTTCAACTGCTGCATTAGTTCCAGGGCAGCACAACGTAAATTGAACAAGTATAAATAAATGTTCACATGGAATATGTTCATTTTTGAAATGGCTGAAAATATCCACCCATCTTTTATCAATTTCAATGTGTTGATTTTCCCATTGTATTAATTTTTCAGAATATACATTCTGAATATACATTCAGTCTTCTAATTTCTTCAAAGAGACAATTGTCGTCTATTTTAATGTCTAGCATTTCTTTAGATAAAAATTCAACACAAGATTCAATATCTGTTCAATATACTTACTATGAAGTAAAAAAAACACCATTAAAAACTGTTTAATAAAAGGTGAATTGTACTTACCTCTGTATAATTGAATATTCACTGAGAAAGAAATAATTACCGTGAGTCATTCAATTGCCGACGTGCCATGAGTCTACTGCGTGCATATGTGCTGTGTTGTTTTTCGGTAAGAAGTAAACAAAGCGACTTGCACGCGGCGCTCTCAAGGTCTCCCGTGCGGAGCGCATGCGTCTCATAATCACGTCTTATACCGCACTATACCGAGTCTTGACGAATTGTCATGTCAAATACAAATACGTCACATAACGCGCAACAGATTAGTCTTCAAATATCGAAAAGGAGGACATGTAGGAGGACACTTTTCGTGGGAGGACAGAACTTACAAAAGAAGGACTGTCCTCCCTAGAGGAGGATGGTTGTTCACCTTACATTTTGGCCCTGGAAAGCCTCCTGCACCAACCTGGAAGCAAAAAAACCCAAACAAGCCCTGCATCTATTTGAACGCTGAAGGAAGCCTCCAACTGAGCCAGGAAGCACTGGAGGGGGGGGCAGGCCATTCACACTCACTTCCAGCCCATCTGAGTTTCCTGCGCAATGTGAGCGCCCCCCCCCCACTGCATACTCAAGCGTCCCCCGCCCTGGCCCTCCACAAAGGCCCCAAAACCAGCTTGCCGGCAGGAGGTGCGCCTGCATGTGGATGCTAGTGGAGCTGGGGTGGGGTGGCTGCGTGCCGGGGAGGACGCTCTGCATGCCACAGGTTCCCCATCACGGCTCTAATCCTTTCAATTCCTTTTTCAGATCAATGATGTAGAAGCTTCAGAGGCTCTGAGTGATAAAAGTCGATTCCCCTTTTTCCACCAGATGAATCCCAAAGAAGGAATCCAGTACCCAGCAATTGTCCAGCTGCTCCTCCACTTCAGATGGACCCTGATTGGCCTCTTTGCTTCAGACACAGAAAATGGAGAGAATTTCATGAGGACTTTTACTCCTGTGCTTGTCAGGAATGGAATTTGTGTGGTTATATCACAACTGTTCTCAACAACTGGACATACAGCAGCCCTCAGGGATTCCCTCTCTAAGTGGAGACAAGTCAACGTCTTTGTTCACTTCATGGAATATGATTTCATTTGGAACAGAATTCTTCCTTTCCATTTAACACTTATGCGTCTCCCAGGACCCATTGAGGGGAAAGTCTGGATCCTCACAAATTTTGGAGGGCACAGAATAAACAAGCGCAGACTTCTCAAATACATCCATAGTATTTGGAACTTTGGTCATCTGGGAAAAGAAAGGCCATGGGATGATGCCTTTAAACCCCATTACTTTGTGGAAGAAAAGTTTCAAGATCATTATTTTCATTGTTCTCTTTCAAAGAATGTCTTTTCTGTCAAAGGCCGCAGAAGATGCACCCAGAAAGCCCCACTGGAGACCCAGAGGAAAAGGGACAGAGGAAGGGCCCCAAATTACTACCAACCTTACAGTTTTATGAAGACTCTGGCCCAGGCCATGAATGCTGCATATTCCTCCAGATCGAGGAGGGGAAGGAAGGAGGATGAAAAGATCTTGGGGTCTCCAAGGCTGCAGCCGTGGCAGGTGTGGGGGTCCCGATATGGATCCATTAATCTTAGATCCTTTGGAGGAGGAATCCAGAGGAGAAGGAGGGGAACCATCTTAACAGATCTGGCCAATTTAATTACTCAGGGAATTAATGGTTCCAAAGAGTAGATACCATGGCATTTTTATATTTAGCACTGCTAATTAGAAAATGCTGCATTCTTTTTAAAATAAATTCCCGTATTTGTGGGTTTGTGATGAGCCTGGTGGAATCCCACCTTTCCTCCGTCCCCATTGCAGGTGGGTCTGTGTGCAGCTGGACAGGCAGCTAAGCCCCCCTATTCTCCTCCAATGAAAGGGAGCCTGGCGTGGATCTGGATGCTTTGTTGGGAGAAGAGGGCAGGTGAAACTGAGGAGATGCAAAGAGTGGAAATCAAATAGAAAGACGAGATAGGCAGCATTAACTAACAGCCAGCAAAGAAGCAGCTGCAACCTCCCCAGCGATGCTCCGTGTGAGGTACGGAGGCCATCTCCGGATGACCAGGGGTCTCGGTCACAACGGCTGCTTCCGTCTTCTCCAAAGGCTGACAGAAAATGGAGTCTGGCTTCAGACCTTATAGTGAGGCTTATCTGCCCCCGGCCACTAGATGGGGCTAGAGCAACAACAGCACAACAGTTACCGTATTTTTCAGAATATAAGACGCACCTTTTTCCCTCAAAAAAGAGGCTGAAAATCTGGGTGCGTCTTATACATCGAATACAGCATTTTCTGCATCCTGAAGCCCCGCCTCTTCACCAATATGGCCGTGCATACCCTTATGGAGGCTTTCAGAGAGCTCCTGGGGGCTGGGGAGGGCAGTAATGAGCAGAAAATGGACCACTTATGCCCCCCCTAACCCCCAGCAGCACCCTATAAGCCTCCATAAGGCTATGCATGCAATTTTTTTTGACAAAAAACGGGCTTGTTTTTTTGAAAAACGGGCCATTTGCTCATTTTTGCCCCCCCCGGGGGGCACTCTGCAAGCCCCCCCAAGGCTATTCATGACTTTTTAAAAGGGGGGCGTTTTTACAAAAATGGGCTGTTTTGGGAACGTTTGCAGAGTGTAAAAACTTTTTCCCCCTCTTGGAAAGCTCTTTAACTGGTTGATGAGAATTACATTGATCAAGTGCTTTGCCAGCAGAAACAAAGTGTTTTGTGCTGCAGATTGTCAGCGATTTCCTTCTCCAGCACATGGATAAATACACCTGGAAACATCTATGTTCTAGCTTGGTAGAACTCGGGTGACAGAGAGAGGCGAGCCAGGTCTTAAAAAGCAGCTAACAGCTTTATTGAATAACAAGGTTGCCAGCGCGGCTTGTCGTTACGCGCGCGTAGCTAACAGGCAACAGCTGTGCCCTGCTCTGACAACCTCGTAGTCTGCTGTTTGCAGGGATAGTCCCATCTTTAACCTCCTGGCAAACATCTTACTGTGTAATTTTTAAGGGAAATTTTAATTATATTTGTATTTTAATTTAAATTTGGTACAGCACATTCTACCTCCTCCGTCTATAAGTTTATATGTTTATATGTTTAGATATTTGTGCACATCTATATTTTGTATCTATATGGTTTTTAATATTTCTGTACACCGCCCCGAGTCCTGTTTAGGAAAGGGCGCGGTTTATAAATAAAAGTTTACTTACTTACTTATTTACCTTTATATATGCCGGGCTGTCAGACCGGGAACCAATCAGCATCGAGCACCGCGCCCTCTGGTGGAACGGACCAGAGGGAAAACTATAATACATAACACTCCTTCACACTTAGAATGCGCATGCGTAGTCATTTAAATACCGTGGGCGGTGCCGAACGCGCCCGGACCTTCTGGGGGGAACTTCTGCCCCAGCCTCTGGAACTACTGACCTTCTGGGCCCAGACCTTTCCTCCTCCCTCCTTGACATCGCTGGAGACTCTTGGGGAAGAACAGGTAAGGCCCTTGGGTTTAAGTTATCACCACTTGTTGATTGAGCAGGGGAGGTAGACCGGGGCCTAGGCTCCTCGTAGTCTGCTGTTTGCAGGGGTAAGCCCTGCCTATGGTTTGCGTCTGTTGCGGTTTCTTGCCAGCTTCTCAGTTGGTTTAAATGCCGTTTACACACCCGGCCATCCTCCAGCTCTACTACGTACGAGCAGGGGCCTGTGATCTGTTTGACTACCCCTGGAACCCAAAGGGGGTGGCCTGCGTAGTTCCTGGCATATACAGCGGCGCTAACATTAAAACCCTTTAGCGTGCTGTGGGAGTCTAAGGGACGCCCTGGGGCATAATCAGGGTGCAGCCGGTCCAAGGTGGTCCTGATGCGCCATCCCATTAATAACTCCACCGGGCTCTTATTTGTGGTGGAGCATGGAGTGGCATGCTGCCATAGAAGGAATTTGTCAATGTCCTCCTGCCAGTTTTGGGGGCCAAACCTAGCTAAGGCGTCCTTAGCCGTCCGCACCGCGCGTTCTGCCAGACCATTGGCCGCGGGGTTGAAGGGGGCTACAAACATGTGTCGGACCCCTAGCTGACTGAAGAACGAGCTCAAGGCGGCTGATGTGAATTGGGGTCCATTGTCAGAGATGACAAGATCAGGTAACCCATGGGTGGCAAACAACCCTCTTAACACTTTTACAATAGCATGAGCAGTAGTGGAAGACAATAACGCAATATTAACCCATTTTGAATATGCATCTACAATAACAATAAACATTTGGCCCTTCCCTGGCCAAGCCAAGTCCATATGTATTCTGGACCATGGAGCCTTTGGTTGCTCCCAGTTCTGGATGGGTGCTCTGGGCCCTGCTGGACGGGACTCCTGGCATCTTGAGCAGCCAGAGACCCATCGCACAATGTCCTGGTCCATTCCCGGCCACCAAGCATAGCTCCGGCCCAGTGACTTCATTTGAACTATGCCTGGGTGGCCGTCGTGGAGGGTGGTGAGCACCGCCTCTCTTAAGGACGCAGGGATGACAACTCGGCTGCCCCACAGTAGGCAGCCTTGAAGTGCAGAGAGTTCGTGTTGTCGCGTGGAGAAAGGTTGCCACTCAGTGCCCACTGGCTTAGGTGGCCAACCTCGCATAGTCCAGTTCAGCACCATGGAGAGGAGCTTGTCCCGACGCGTGTGAGCGGCCACATTAGCTTCTGTAATTGGCAGGTTCATCTCGTCGATGAGCAGGACCTCGGCAGCAGGAGCAGGGTCGGTCAGCGTGATGGGCAGGGGACATCTGCTTAAGGCGTCGGCGTGGCAAATGTGCTTTCCTGGCTGGTGGAGCAAGGTGTAGTTGTACGCAGCCAGGAACACAGTCCATCGAGTAAACCGTGGGGAAAGAATCTGGGGAGTCTGTCTATCCCCGGCGATGATTCCCAGCAGGGGCTTGTGGTCAGTCACTATGTGGAAGTGGCAGCCATAAAGATAGGCGTGAAAACACTTCACCCCAGCCACTATAGCCAACGCTTCCCGATCAAGCTGGCTATAGTTCCTCTCAGGCAGTGCTTCTCAATTATTTTCTGTCATGCCCCCCCTAGGAAGAAAACATTTCGCGCCCCCCGCGCGACTGTAAATAGTATCATTTGTCTATAAAATTGTTATAAGTACACCTCTGCATAACACTGTATCCTTATTAACGTATAAGAGAAGAAAGAAAGAAAGAAATGTGGATCAATTTACAACAAAGAATAGCTTTATTAACTGTAGCAGAAAAGATTTAAAGGAGCATAGGATTTAAAGGAACACAATATTAAAAAAAACTTTAACCTGCAAAACAAAAATATATAAAATAATTTGAGCTGAGCCCCCCTTTACGGAGCCTCGCGCCCCCCCTGGGGGGCCCGCCCCACTATTTGAGAAGCACTGCTCTCGGGAGAGGACAGCGTGCGGGAAAAGAAAGCAACAGGGGCCTCCCTACCAGAGGGCAGCCGGTTGCTCAAAACAGCCCCGACTCCGTAGGGAGAGAAGTCGCAAGTTAAAATTACAGGAAGCGCCTCGTTGAATTGGTGGAGGACTCTGTCAGAAGTTAGCAATTTCTTAACAGTCTCAAAAGCAGAGGCTTCCCTTTTACCCCAGATCCATTTGGCTGAGCGGTCAAGTAACCTGTGGAGAGGCTCCACAACGGACGCCTTGTGTGGCAGGAAAATATTATAAAATTTTAAAAGTCCAAGAAAAGCTTGCAATTCGGCTTTTGATGTAGGCGTGGGAGCCTGTTTAATGGCCATCACCTTTTCTAGGGCTGGATGAATTCCTTTGCCGTCAATTAGGAAACCCAGAAATTCTACTTGAGGCACCGCAATTTTGCATTTTGTGGTTTTTAACTTTAAACCTACGCTTCGGAAACGACGAAGCACGGTGCGTAAACGGGCCAGGAGGTTGGTCAGGGAACGGGCAGAGACCAGGACGTCGTCAAAATATGGCACGACGCCTGGTATGCCCTGCAATAGCCTTTCCATCAAATTTTGGAAGAGCCCCAGTGCCACACTGACTCCAAATTGGAGTCGGTTGCACTTAAATGCCCCTCTATGCGTGACAATTGTTTGGGCTTCAGCAGTTGCCTCATCCACAGGCAACTGCTGATAAGCTTGGGCAAGGTCTAATTTCGCAAAAATGGTGCCCTGGCCCAAAGAATGCAGCAGGTGCTGCACGACGGGCACGGGGTACGCGCTCTGCTGCAGGGCGCGATTGAGGGTACACTTAAAGTCCCCACAGATTCTCACGGACCCATCCCCCTTAACTGGAATAACTATTGGGGTCTCCCACTTAGCATGGTCTATGGGCTCTAATACCCCTTGGGCCAGCAGCTTATCTATCTCCGCATCTACCTTTGGTTTCAATGTGAAAGGCACTCTACGCTGCTTCAGCCGTCGTGGAGGAACCTGGGGGTCTAAATTAAACGAAATGGGGGTACCAGTGTACTTCCCCAGACCCTCACCGAACACATCAGGGAACTCCTTGATGAGCATATTCAGATGAGGATTGCTCTGGATCTGATTTATGCCAGTAATGGCTAATCCAAGGGCTTCAAACCATTCCAAGCCCAGCAAGATCGGCTGTGGCCCATTGACCACTATGAGAGGCAGCTGCTTACAGTACTGCTTAAAGGAGACCTGACAATTGTATTTTCCCAGGACTGGGATGGATTTCCCTTGGAAATCCCTTAACCTCAGCTGACAGGGCTTAAGGCTGGCTTTAGAAATAGAGGGCACCAGTCGCTTGATGGTGGCCCAAGAAACAATGGAGACGGCTGACCCCGTGTCAATCTCCATTTTACAGGGGCTGCCTTCCAATCTCACTGTCAGGAAAATCTTACCCCGTGGGCTATGGACAATCATGTCCACTTCAGCTTCCTCCCTGTCATCTTGCACTGAGAAACAGGAATCCTTTTTCCTGTAACTCTGAGGCTTGCCTGATCTGAAAGGTTTTTTAACATTTTGGCTGCTACTTTGCGAGCTGCCTTCAAGCGCGCTTGCGCAAGGGGCGGCAGCCCTGCAGACTCTAGCCAAATGACCTCTTTTCCCACAGCGGAGGCAGGTAGCGTTTTTAAAACGGCACTCCGCTCTATCATGCCTACCTGCACACCCGGGGTAGTTAATTTGGGGAATACTCTTACCCTGCCGACCTCTGGCTTGCTCTGTTTTCAAACGATGGATGTCATCGTTCCCATCGGCTCCGTCGTTGTCAAAAACGTCTTCATGATGAACCTCTGAATGTTTATCGGGGGTAGGGAGCTTAGAGAAACCCTGAATCTCATCAGTGGATTTATTTGACAGCTCCACTGCCCGAGCTTCATCCAGAGCCGTCTGCAAGTCCAGCTCAGGTTTGGCTAACAACCGACGCTGGATGTGGAGGTCTCTAACTCCCCCCACAATTTGGTCTGTCAGGGCCCATTCCAAATCCTTAAACTTACAGTGGAGAGCCGCAGCCCTTAATGCAGCCACGTATTCATTTATAGACTCTCCCTCACGTTGAAAACGCCTGTAGAAGGCAAATCTCCTAGTTGTGCGAGATGGAGTGGGAGCGTAATGGCTTCTTAATTTCTCCATTAGCTCATCCCAGGACACTGTATGAACCGAGTGAGGGGCCACTAAATTTCCTGCCAAATTGAACATTTCAGTTCCACATAAATTTAGGAAGCACGACTTTTTCCATTTTTCAGTTAAATCAGTATAGTCGTTGGCTTCTAAAAAACATTCAAATCGGGAGATAAAAGAGTCCCAAGTCTCCGTGGCCCCATTAAACACAGCCAGAGTGTTCATCGATGCCATTCTGAGGCAAATCTTCTTCCTGTGGGGGGTAATCTGTGGCCCGCTTCAATCAGTGACTCACACAACCTCTCATCGAGTGATTTCCCCTGAGGGAAAAATTCAGCTCTGTGACTCAGCTCAGCATAGACCCTGAGACCATCTAGCCCAACCCCCTCCTCTCTGCAGGAATCCCAGTTCAAGCTTCTCTAATTGATGGCTGCTCAGTCTTTGCTCTCAGACGATCCATGGAGACTGAAGTTCTCTGCTTTACTGGCTCAGCTCTAAAACAGCCCATCCATTCAGCTAAAATCTCCTCTCTTGTAACTGAATTCACTTTTTCCATGTCTGACACTCTGGAATAATAGTGAGCAGATCTTACACTTGTGTGTAACAGGAGTCAGATATTGGAAGAGGGTTGTATCCAGTGGTGGGATTCAAATCTTTTTACTCCTGGTTCTGTGGGCATAGCTTGGTGGTCTTGTGACTGGGTGGGTGTGGTTGGTGGTCATGTGATTGGGTGGTCGTGGATTGGTGGTTGTGTAACTGGGTGGGCGTGGCTTGTTGGTCATGTGATTGGGTGGGTGTAGCCAACTTGACATCACTCACGTCAAGGGGTACCTTGCCTGGCCTCTCCTTGCGTCAACAAGATACAATTTCCCTGTCTATTTATTTACTACTAATGAACATCCAAAATACACAATTTAATCCTATGTATATATGCCATATGTGTACATACATATTACAAGGTATAGTGTGTGTATAGGCACACAAAAAGATACATTATCTACTTTATACACTGTATGTGTATGTACACACACACACACACACACACACACACACACAGAGCTCTTCTAAAACTATACACATTCAACCTCACTTATTGCGTTTGGAAAAACACACCCAGAGTCCACTTTCTGCCACACATTTAACTATCACTTCTGCACATTAGAACATTACACAGGCCTTCAGATGTTCTTCCCTAGCCTGCACATGACTGTTAGAGCCAGGAGATGTCATAGATTGAGTAAAATGTGGCAAAGCTCACTTAACAACGCTCTTGCTTAGCAACCAAACTGTTGGGCTCAATTGTCATAAGTCAAGGACTGTCTCTGCCTTCCTCTGCATGGCAGCCTTGTCCTAGTAAACTCCTTCCCTTTTCTGGCAATTTTCCTCTCTGTTAGAGGCACCAAAATAATCCAGAGGATATAAGGTCTCCAGCTGGAGCAGGGGGTTGGACTAGATGGCTTCCAAGGTCCCTTCTGATGCTACTAGAGCAGGACCTGGACTAGAAAATGACCTCCAAGATCCCTTCCAGCCATTTCAAGCATTGTTGTGCTGTTTGAAATAGTCTTCTGAAGCCATGGTTTGTGTCCTTTTTTTTGACAAAAAACAGGCCATTTTTGCTCATTTCCCCCCCACACCAGGAGCACTCTGCAAGCCCCCCCATGGCTATTCATGACATTTTTAAAAAGGGGGGGGGCGTTTAAAAAAAGGGCTGTTCTGGGGAGGTTTGCAGAGTGTAAAAATTTTAATTTTCCTTCTTGGAAAGCTCTTTAGCTGGTTGATGAGAATTACATTGATCAAGTGCTTTGCCAGCAGAAACAAAGTCTTAGGTGCTGCAGATTGTCAGCGATTTCCTTCTCCAGCACATGGATAAATACACCTGGAAACATCTACCTACCCACCTACTCTCTCTCTCTCCCTCCCTCCCTACTGTATCTCTCTCTCTACCTCTTTTTATTTCTCTCTCTTTATCCCTCTACCTACCTACCTACCTACTATATTTCTCTATCTCTATATCTCTGTTTATTTCTCTCTCTGTCTATCCCTTTATCTACCTCCCTACCTAACTACTCTCTCTCTCTCCCTACCTACCTACTGTATTTCTCTCTCTTTCACCCCCTCTACCTACGCACCTACTTTTAAAAAAAAATGCCTCTTCAAAACCTTGGTGCGTCTTATTCTCTGGTGCATCTTATACTCCAAAAAACATGGTACATGTTGTGGCATGACAACCTTTATAAATTATGAGGAGACCCTGAGACCATCTAGCCCAGCGATGGTGAACCTTTTTTGGCTCGCGTGCCATAAGTGGGGGGAGCACAGGGGGGTCGTGTGCAGGCGTACCGCACCCATAATGCAATGTGCGACCCCCAGTGTGCATGCACACACTACAGGCGCTCCACCCCCATTTTTACATGCTTTTTTCGCCCTCCCCAGAATCCAGAGGCTTTATAGGAGCCTGGGGAGGGCGAAAACAGCCTCACCCGCCCCCCGGATGCCCTCCGGAGGCATCAGGGAAGCCTCCGGACAGTCCCTGAAGCCTTCAGAGCGTTCAAAACAATCGGAGGATCATTTTGAGCGCTCCAAAGGCTTCAGGGTCCGTCCGGAGGCTTCCCTGACGCCTCCGGAGGGCGTCCAGGGGGAGGGGGAGGCTGTTGTCGCCCTCCCCAAGCTCTATAGGAGCCTGGGGAGGGTAAAAAATGGCTTTAAAAAAGGGTGAATTCAGCTGGCCAGCGAGCGCATGCACGCTGGCCAGCTGACAGGGCAGTGCTTTGCGTGCCCTGACAAATGGCTCCGCGTGCCACCTGTGGCACGTGTGCCATATGTTCGCCATCACTGATCTAGCCCAACCCCTCCTCTCTGCAGGAATCCCAGTTCAAGCTTCTCTGACTGATGGCTGCTAAGTCTTTGCTCTTAGAAGATCCATGAAGAGGAGACTGAACTTCTCTGCTTTACTGGCTCAGCTCTAAAACAGCTCATCCTTTTATCATATTTTTTCTCTCATTCAGTTAAAATCTCCTCTCTTGTAACTGCATTCACTATTTCCATGTCTGACACTCTGGAATAAGAGTGAGCAGATCTTACCCTCGTGTGTAACAGGAGTCAGTTATTGGAAGAGGGTTGTATCCAGTGGTGGGATTCCAATCTTTTTACTACTGGTTATGTGGGCATGGCTTGGTGGTCTTGTGTCTGGGTGTGTGTGGCTTGGTGGCCATTCCACTTACCCTTTTCCTTATAAATGTTTTAAAAAACCAATAAAACTTTTTGAAAAAAAAAAAAACAAGATACAATTTCCCTGTCTATTTATTTACTACTAATGAACATCCAAAATACACACTTTAATTCTATGTATAAATGCCATATGTGTACATACATATTACATAGTTTAGTGTGTGTATAGGCACACAAAAAGATACATTATCTACTTTATACACTGTATGTGTATGTACACACACACACACACACACACACACACACACACACACAGCTCTTCTAAAACTATACACATTCAACCTCACTTATTGCGTTTGGAAAAACACACCCAGAGTCCACTTTCTGCCACACATTTAACTATCACTTCTGCACATTAGAACATTACACAGGCCTTCAGATGTTCTTCCCTAGCCTGCACATGACTGTTAGAGCCAGGAGATGTCATGGATTGAGTAAAATGTGGCAAAGCTCACTTAACAACGCTCTTGCTTAGCAACCAAAATGTTGGGCTCAATTGTCATAAGTCAAGGACTGTCTCTGCCTTCCTCTGCATGGCAGCCTTGTCCTAGTAAACTCCTTCCCTTTTCTGGCAATTTTCCTCTCTGTTAGAGGCACCAAAATAATCCAGAGGATATTAAGTCTCCAGCTGGAGCAGGGAGTTGGACTAGATGACCTCCGAGGACCCTTCCAATCCTAGATTGCTGTGCTGTTTCAAAGAGTCTTCTGAAGCCTTCCTTCCTCTCTCCTTTTTTTCTCTCCCTCCCTCCCTCCATGTATGTACAGAATATCCATCCACCCATCTATATCTTATTCACTTTCTTTCCCCTCCCTCCCCCCTCCCTCCCCCATCCCTCCCTCTTCCAACCAGCTCTGCGCCTCATTGTTTGCTCTTAGCGGCAGGCCGATCCCCAAAGTCCTTTCCAAGGGTCCCCCCCCAAAAAACCAGGTTGCTTCTGGAGGAGGCAGGCAGATGGGCAGCATTCCCCCCTCCCTGGGTGCCTGCAGCCTCAGAGCCTGCAGCAACTCCCGGCCCTTGCACAGCAAAGGCAATGAACAACTTCTCACTCGCCAGAATATTTTCTTTAGTGTGGAAGGGCCCAGAGTTGCTCCAAGGCTGCAGGCACCCAGGGAGGGGGAGGGGGATGCTGTCCGTCTTCCCTCTCCCAAAGCAACCTCGGAGGTTTTCAGCTCCTCTGCAGAGGCATTTTTTTTTAAAGAAAACCCCCCAAAAGCCACAAGATCCGGAGCTGCCAGTCTCCAGTAAGATGTGCATCTTGTGGCCTGGCCCAGCCCATCCCCTGCCCCACCCGCCACCCTCAAATTGCACCTCATTGTGAGCGTCTCTCAGCCATTGTGTGCAGGGAAAAACCTTGCACAGTAAAGAAAAACTTCCCAAGAGTTCGAGAAATTGTTAATTACCTCACACTCATGAGAAGGTTTTCTTTACTGTGCAAGGTTTTTCCCTGCACACAACGGCTGAGACACCCCTGCAGTGGGGTGCAATTTGGGCCCACCCCTCACCCCAAGGCAAGGCCCATCAATTCAATAAGACTCAATAAGCCAGGGGTTGCTCCCTCAACCGGCTCCACCGAAGATCCCCTTCATCCTTTTTGAGTTGGTCCGCTTTGCCGCCTGGTGAACAACTGAGCCAAACCGCTCCTGCCAAGCGGCTTCCCCCAACTCCCCGTGACTGACCGTGAAGCCAACCGATGGTTATGCAACCGGAGCCAACTGGGTGCAAAGCTGGGTTGACAATTGGCTTAGCCGATTGACGGTTCCATCTTCCACCTCCTGGCAAACATTTTATTGGGGAATTTTTTAAGGGAATTTTAATTGTATTTGTATTTTAACTAAGAATTGTACAGTATATTTTTTACCTCCTCCGTCTACGTCCACGTCTATGTCTACGTCTATGTCTATGTTCATGTCTATTTGTATATGGTTTTAACATGACTGTACACCGCCCCGAGTCCTGCTTAGGAAAGGGTGCGGTCTAGAAATAAAAGAATAATAATAATAATAATAATAATAATAATAATAATAATAATAATAATAATAATAATAATAATAATAATAATAATAATAATAATAATAATAATAATAATAATAATGAGCCTCCGAGCTCTCCCTCCTGCCTGCTTGCCCAGCGCTCGCTCAGCTGCCCCCTCTGATCCCCCGGCTGGATGCAGCCACTCACCGGCGACTGGAAAGCGAGGTCATCCACCGCCTTCTTGTCCAGCACTTGCTCAGAGACCTCCTACCCTCCTGCTCACCCCCCCACCAGCCTCCCCCCCAACCTCCCCCACGCCTGGGCACAGACACTCACCGGTTCTTTCTTCTTCTGTTTCCAAACTAAGCCCCGGTTGGTTGGTTGGTTGGTTGGTTGGTTGGTTGGTTGGTTGGTTGGTTAAAGTGCACTTGGATCCGAAAGCTCCATAGAACTTTTCGGCTGCCAGCTGGCAAAGAAAGCTCTCAGCCATGACCGGCGCTGCTGTGGCTGCCGTTGGCTGGGTGGACAAAGGAGCTGGTGGCGGCTGCAGCCTCAGTCTGGCACAAGCTGAGGGCCTGGTCTGGGGAGGTGGGGAGTGGCTCGCCCAGGCAGCTACTGCAACAGCAGGGCTGGCCAGGTCCCACCCCGTGTGTTGCATCCCCCTCCCAGCTTTCGCCCAAGCCTCCATGTCATTTTGGGGTGTGCAACACGCGGGAGATCCCAGCTGCAGTTTACTCGTGAGCCACATTGGCCAGGAGAGGCAGGGAGAAAGGCCAATGGGGCTCACGAGTAAACTGAGATTCCTAAGTGGGATCGAGCCAGGGGTGGGTTCTGGCTACCGCTATTGCCGGTTGCTCTGAGCATGTGTAGAAGCCAAAAACAATATGGCCGAGAGAACCTGTTCAGGGGTGTGGCCAGCCTGGGTTACTGCTGCTTCCAGCCACCCAGGCCACCAGGTTACTACCGTTTCAGCCAAACTGGTCCAAACAGGTAGGAACCTACCTCTGATCTGGAGGTGTTTTCCATCAGGATTACAAGGGAGATTAGCCTGACAGATTTCTTCTTGATCAACCCATGATTTCTGGGAATCAATCTGTTGTTTTCAAAGAGTTTATGAATAATCTTTTTTTCCCTCTGTTCATTTTATTTGTTATCTGCTCTAAAATGTTCCCTATAATTGACCAACTGTGTCTATTATATTTTCTCTATAGTTTGATAAATTTTTCTCAAACTTTTTCATTCACTTATGAAGATAATGGCAGTATTTGTATCCTATTTAACCATATTTGGAGATGAGACAATTGTAGAAGAAAGATTCAATGTGGGATAAGAAACAAAGTTTTCTGCTTTTCAAATTCCTGGATGTTCCCATTCTAGTTTCATCCCTTTCTGGAGAAGAATGAATTTTGGAATATTTCTGATAGAAAACTGTACTTGGACCAAAATGGAGAGATAAAAGCAGATCTGTTAATTTTGGGCTTCTTGGTTCTCCCCAAAGAGGATTTCAAGGAAGAGACTCTGGCGCTTTTTCGAAAACAGAGACTTTCTATCAGACAAGATGCTCTTTCGCGGCTAAAGTTGCTCAATAAGGTGGGATAAATTTTGGTGTCTTTTCTCTGTTTCCCAAAGCCTGAGGTCCCATTTCAATTGGGCAAAGCCTAGAGTCTCCAGGGTGGTTGGCCTCCCATGCCAGTTGGTGTCATCTAATGGAAGTTCTTCAACAGATGGGACCTAAGTGAAGGAGCTTTGCCATGTTTTATGGAAACCTTTCAAGATCGTACTGGTCAGAGGTTTCTTTCTTCATCACAGTTTTATTTTATCTTTAAAAAATCTAATGGAATAAAAGTTTCCTAAAATTTTTATAGTAAACTTTATTCTCAGTTTTAATATGAATATATCATCATACTTAAATCTTTTTTTCAATTCCATCCCTCTAGACTATTAAGTAGAAAAGTACCTTATTGCAATGTTAAATTCCAAAAGGAAAAGGAAGGAACTAAATGAAGAATCTGCCAGTTGTTCTACCTCCTGCATCTGTTTAGAAGTAGTCAGAGGTTTCATATTTACCTCAGTGAAGACCAGAGGCTACTTGTCTCCATCCATTTCTCCCTCCATTTTCCATGGACAGAGAGTCCTAACATCTTTTCTTTGGCATTCCTTGTTTTTGTGCTCAGTCTCTGCCTCAGTCCAAATGTGTGGAAAGCTGTCGTCCTGGATTTGTCAAGAGGGCTCGAGAAGGAGAGCCAGTTTGCTGCTATGACTGCGTTCCTTGTCCGGAGGGGACCTTCTCCACTCAGGAAGGTGGGTGAGACTGGAGGAAAGGAAGTGGAACTGATTCATTACATACATCAAATAATAAAGTTTGGTTCTGAACATCACACAGGAAATTATTTGGGTCCCAATTCTTCTCTCACTTTCATAGACGATTAAACAAAAATTGATTTTTAAAAAAAGTCTTATACTTCTTACCGTCTCTCACTAGAGGTACTAATAAATGTGTCCTAGACAATATCTCCTGGTATCACTTGTTGTCCAAATAAGGTATTTCCTGAAAGGTAAAAGGAGAGAATAGTAAGGGAATATGGTTTTTTTTTCTCAGATGCAGGAAAATGCACCAAGTGTCCGGATGACAAATATCCAAATGAGGACAGAATCCAATGTATCCCCAAAGTTATAACCTTCCTGTCTTATGAAGAACATCTGGGCATCATCCTGGTCTCTTTTGCCCTGCTCTTGTTCCTAACTACAGGCCTTGTTTTAATCATCTTCACTAAATACCGAGAAACTCCCATTGTCAAAGCCAACAACCGGGATCTCTCCTACATCCTCCTGGTCTCCCTCCTGCTTTGCTTCTTGTCTCCTTCTCTCTTCATTGGTCAACCCAGGAAAGCCACCTGCCTTCTCCGACAAACGGTCTTCAGCATCATCTTCTCAGTTGCCATTTCTTCTCTCTTGGCCAAAACCATCACGGTGGTGCTGGCTTTCCTGGCCACAAAACCAGGAAACCGAGTGAAGAGATGGTTGGGGAAGAGCTTGGCCAACTCCATCATCCTTTCTTCTTCTGCAGTCCAAATTATCATCTGCTCCATCTGGCTGGGAGTTTCTCCCCCCTTCCCTGACTCTGACCTCCACTCCCAGCCTGGAGAGATCATCCTGCAATGCAACGAAGGGGCTGTTGTCATGTTCTACGTCACCCTCAGCTACATGGGCTTCCTGGCTGCCATCTGCTTCACGGTGGCTTTCCTGGCCAGGAATCTGCCTGGGGCCTTCAACGAAGCCAAGCTGATCACCTTCAGCATGCTGGTCTTCTGCAGTGTCTGGGTGACTTTTGTGCCCACCTACCTGAGCACCAAAGGGAAATACATGGTGGCTGTTCAGGTCTTCTCCATCCTGGCCTCCAGTGTTGGTCTGCTGGGCTGCATTTTCATCCCCAAGTGCTACATTATCCTTCTGAGGCCAGACCTGAACACAAAGGAGCATCTCACATCCAGAATAAATGTAAAAACATGAGAAAAAACACCATGATATTTAAGAGTGGTATAATGTTCATTTATTTGAATGAATACCTGAATTATTTCCACTTAGATAGTATGCAGTAATCAAAGAACATATCTACATGTTTCCAAATGGGAAATTGTTGAAGGATTTTAATTCTTGTAACTGCCTTCCTTTTCACCTCAATAAATCTTGCTAAAGAGAACTCTGTGAAAGTCATTCAGAGGAATTTGTTGTTCACCAACTGCCAATGAATTTGACACCTTTTAAAAAACGTTTTTTTAAAAATGATTCCTTTTTTTAAAAAACAATTTTTTTAATTAGTTTTACAAAAAAATTCAGGAAAGGGGATAATGGGTAAAGTTACAAATTTTGACAGCTACATTATGCAGGAAATGGCACTCCCCCCAATTCTCATAACTTTCACTTATTAATACATTAAATAATTACTACTTAGCAATATTTTGACAGCATATTTTTACCTTATATCTTCAAGTAATTTCAATCTATTTTATATCAAACGGAAAAAATTCCCTGTATTAGCAATTGCATTATTTTTCTAATTCACTTTTGTGATCTAAGTTTTCTCAGTGTTGCCTCTTCTCCCCCCACCAGCGAGACTCTGGCACCTCCCATGTCTTGTGTATCCCGTGTGGTGTCATCGGTTTTATCTAGGAGCACTTTGTTTTTTTCCAAGAAGGCCTCGGCCTCCATAGTTGTATTAATTCTAACTCTAGTGTCCTCCCAGAATATCAGCAAACCTTCTGGCAGAAGCCACCGAAACCAAACCCCTTTCTGGTATAGTTTCTTCTCTAAAAGCGAATATTTTTTTCTTTTATCTCTAACTTTCTTTGGGATTTGTTTCAGGATGACTATCTCTCTATCCTTGTATTTTAACACTTGCCCCCTTTGTGCACTCAGAATCTCATCTCTTGTAGTCTTTCTAAGAAATTTAATGTGAACCTCCCTTGGAACATTGTGTGTTCTAGCGTAAGCTGAATTGACTCTATAGACCAGGTCAATATCCCATCCCAACTGTTGTCTGTCTTTTTTAATATATTCAGCCAATAGCTTTGTCATAATTTCCCTCAAATCTTCATCATCAGCCTCAATTACATTTTGAAAACTAAGAAAAAAAGACATCCTTTCAAACTCCATTTTTATCTGATGGTTCTCAAGTTCTTGGTTTCCTCTCTGGACCCCCCTCACCTCCCCCCTCATCTCGGCTGTCCCCTCCTCCAAAACTTCCAGTCTTTGCGTATTTTGAGCCATTTGGTTTTGATTTTCTCTGAGCTGTTTGTTCATTTCTTTCAGTTGGTTCTTCAATTCCTCCTGCCACTTTAAGATCTTTTGGAGCATCTGTTGGGTTAGGTCCTCCTCCGGGGCCTTGGGCTGTAACAGAGATGTTAATGTCTGTTGACCGCTGGGGCTGGACGTTGAGGATGTAGAAGCAGAACCAGCAAAACCTGGTTTCCCAGGTGGTGGTCTTTTCGGTGCCATTTTGATAAAAAGAGCTCAGAGATGTCTGTGTCCATACAGTAAGAAGGCAGCTGTAAAAGTGGATAGCCAAGAGAGATCACGAGGCAGGCAGTCCAGGCAAATAAAGACCTTTTCTATAGTTCAAATCCAGACAATAAAATCCATTGATCCAAGTCCAGAATATAGTATATCAAGAAATATCTCTGATTGTCACGGAGACAAAGACAAAATGCCAGCAGTTTCCATGGGTGGAGTCAAATTTCAGAGTGCATGAAGACAGCGGAAGTGTGCCATCTTGCCTTGCCAGCACTGGGATCAGAAGGCAACAAACCAAAAGTTTTCAAAGTTTTCAAAAAAGTCAGATCATCACCTCATTTTCACAATTGCAACAAAGTATTCATCTGCTGCTTGCTATGAGAGTGATTTCATTCCAGAGCTCTCCCCCCCTCCTCCTCCGTGGGTAGAGAGCAGTTCAAAGCTGCTTTTCCAAGGGGGGGAAATCCCCCTCCCTCCAATCACACTTCCCAAGAACAGATTGAACGCTTTAAGAAGCTGGCAATCCTTTTTTTTTAACAGTCAGAAAAGGGAACGGGGAGAGTTTCCACCTCACCACCTTGCAGCTGCAGCCTTCCAATTGTCAAATTCGCCCAGCTGTCTCGACGCGAAAGCGCGCAGGAACGCAAGAGCTCCTCGCTCCTCCCCTTTTGCCTTCTGGTGCCTAGGGCAATGCAGGGAGCCCCCCCCGGCCGCCGCCGCCGCAGAAGACCCCCAGCTAGCCACCCCCTCGGCAGGGGCCCCTACAAGGCTCCCTGTGCCCCCCCCTCCGATCAGGGGGGAGCCCACCAAGAGCGCGTGGGGCGAGTGGAACACTCCCATCGCTCTCCACAACCGGAACCGGAAGTCTTTTTAAAAATGATTCCTATGGACAGCACTAAAAGTGTATGTGTGAGAGAATGAATAGGAAAAGTGGTAAGATAGATTGTATGGGAGCCAAGCTCCAACTACCATGTTATTTGATCATCTCCATGAGAACCATTGGCCATCCCACCAAGCCAGAGAAGGTGGGGGCCTCCAGGTCCTCTTGCTTAGATGTTCTCATCCAAGGAGACCTACTTAGCTCACCTTTTCCATAGCTGCTCCTGCCCTGTTAAAGAAGCTTTTGTATGAGATCCACCATCCTGTCTCTATCTCCTTATTGGGTGATAAGGACAGCACAAACAGCCAGTTCTTTTCCCCAGTGCATGGTCCAGGTTGAGACTGGAGTCCAGAAGATGTGGGTGGAGAAACCCCACAGGAGAGTCAGACTGCATCCTGAGGAGATTGGGCTCCTTGTGGCTGCACCAGGTGAATAGTTGCAATCAGGAGATCGGCTGTGTCTCAAACTCCATCAGAGGAAAGAAAGAGGGTCTCTCTCTCTCTCTCTCTCCAAGGTGGGAAGCCCAGCAGTGCAACCCTTGGAGGCCTGATCTGGGGGGTTCCCCTCAGTCATCTCAGGCTGCTTCCAGCCCCAGAAGCCCCAGAAATAAGCCCTTCAGAAGGACTTTGCTCCAGGCTCCCAGGAAGCGAGCAGAAGGGAGAAGAAAGGGGAAGTTCTAATTATGAGATCCTGAAGATAAATTACAATGGACTATGAGGCAATAAAGGTAGTCCTCCACTTATGACCACAATTTCTGTTGCTAAGTGTGTTCTGTCTCATTTTACAACCCTTTTGCCACAGTTGCTAAGCAATTGAGTGCAGTCGTTAAGTAAATCAAGCGGTTGTTAAGCAAATCTTATGGTGATCCCATGATCCTAAGGTACGGCAACTGTCATAAATACAAGCCAGTTCCCAAGGGCCTGAGTTTTGATCATGTGACCAGGAGGTGTTGCAGCAGTCGTAGGTGTGAAAATTGGTCCTGGGTCATTTTTCTCAGTTTTGTTGTAACTTCCGTCACTAAATAAATCACTGTAAGTCGAGGACGAGCTGTTGTCCTCAGGGCAGTTTTTGACAACAAGGCTCCTTCCCTTAAGATTCAATCAGAGTAGAGCTGGAAGGGACCTTGGAGGTCATCTAGTCCAACCCGCTGCTCAAGCAGGAGACCCCAGACCATTCCATACAAACGACTGTCCTTCAGTGAGTCACAGCCAATTTTCCGACCTCTTGTGCCCCAGATGGTAAAGAAACCACTGCAGTTGCAGAAGGAACCCCGAGATCCTTAAGGGAAACCGGCTTCTCCCATCGACTCCGTTTGTTGGGAGCCGGCTGGGAAAGTGGCCAATGGAGGCCACACGACCGAAAGACGGCAACCCTGGCAAATACACGCTGGCTGCCAAAGGCCCAAAGGTTGATCATGAGACTGTGAGAACGTTGCGACGGCCGTAACTATGAGGACATTTTTCAGGTTGTGATGATGGTTGTGGGGGATCCGGTTCCAGCATCATCTGTTTTATTAATGGAAGACCTGCCATCTGGTCCTATTTTGGCATCGGAGATCTCTGCACACTCCGCCAAGGACCATGTCATCGCCCAAGTGCTCAACTGGGTGTGGAGGGGGTGGCCGAGGGGGCCAGTCAGCACAGAGTCCCTTCCTTTCCACACCCAGCAACATGAGTTGTCCGCTCAAGGGGGCTGCCTACTCTGGGGGAGTCGTGTGGTGGTACCCCAGAGGCTGTGGTGGCCAGTTTTGGCAGCTCTTCCTCTAGGCCAGCCAGGCATCATGCGGATGAAGAAACTTGCCCGCAGTTATGCCTGGTGGCCCAACTTAGACAAGGGCATCACCGATTGGGTCACATCTTGTCAGCCTTGCCAAGAGTCAAGGCCAGCCCCCTTCCACCCCAGCATGCAAGTGGGAAGCACCCAAGACACCTTGGTCGAGGGTGCATATTGACTTTGCAGGGCCTTTTCATGGACAGACTTTTATGGTGGTTGTGGATGCCTACTCAAAGTGGCTTGAGGTGGTACTCATGACTTCGGCCACCTTGGACGCCATGATCAGGGCCCTTAAAAGGCTATTTGCGACTCACGGACTTCCAGATGTCCTTGTTTCGGACAACGGGCCACAGCTCACATCAAGGCAGTTCAAGCTCTTCCTGGTGGGTCACGGCATTCATCATGCCCTGATTGCACCATTCCATCCTGCTAGCAACGGGCAGGCTGAGCGGATGGTCCGATCAACAAAGGAAGCACTGGCAAGGATGGGCTGGGGGGATTGGCAAACACGGATAGCCGAGTACTTCCTGGTCCAGTACATCACACCAAGCTCCACCACAAACAGGAGTTCTGCCAAACTCTTAATGGGTTGCCGCCTGCAGACCGACTTGGACTGGCTGCACATGGACTACTCCTCGGACAACTCCTGCAGACTTGACCAACCAGCTCCGGTCATTCTCACTTGGGGACCTTGTCTATGCCCACAACTATGCCGGGGCCCTTCCTAGATTCCTGCCCGTGTAGTGGAGATTATTGGGCTGCGTTCCTACAGGGTGGCACTCAAAGATGGCAGGTTGTGGCGCCACCACATCGACCAACTGCATGGCTGCCTCGGAACCTCCGTCTGTCGCTAGCCAGAAGGGACTCCGCCACCACAAACAACAGTACCGTCAAGGGACTGTGGTGAGTGACAGACGGTTCCTCTTGTGTTGGAAGCACCAGGGATCGAGCCCTTGCTGCCGCCACAAGCTATACCTGAAGCAGCCACTCCGCCTAGTCAAGGCTCTGGAGCTACTGGTCTTGAGATGGAACCTCGTAGGTCGGGACGGACACATCGCCGCCCTGCCTACCTAAAAGACTACATATGTTGTTATTTTAATCACCATAATGCTCCATCTTGGTGGGAAGGGGTGTTATGTATTGTACATAGTTGTCAGTTGAAGTTCTCTGTCTGGTCCTCTGTTGGAGCGGGAAAATACTCTCCCCGATTGGCTGTTTTGCTGAGCAGTTTCTTATAAAAGGAGCTGTGTCAGCCAGGGAGTTCAGTTGCCTCACAGTAAATAAAGAGCTGTTAGAAGTCACCCAGGCCTCCCTTCCCTTCAATCGCCCAGAACTTATCAATGGCCAAATCTGGCCTTAGATTCTGCCTCAAGTTTATTTTTTCCATAGTTAAAGCTTAACACATATAAAAAGAAAGAAAAGAAAGGATTTTTTTTCAACATTAAGTATAGCTTTCTATTATTATTACATATAAAATAAGATAAAGGGAAAAAAAATTCATTTCCAGGTTTTTTTATCCAACCATTGATAAAACAAATCCCATACTTTATAGAATTGCTCATCCTCTAGTTTTCCAATTTCAAATGTAAGTTTACTCATTTCAGCACAGTCCATTATTTTCCAAACAATTTCTTCCTACTTATACGATATAAGAATAATAAAGTATAGACTGAAATACTTAATGACCACATGGATTGACAAATAATAATGGAAAATTATATTTGGAGTTGTGGATGATTGGAAATTCTATGGCTAATGGAAAGTAGAAATGTCTTGTATGAATTAATGAGAATTTTTTTGACTTAATCCTTATTCTTATCTTTTAGAGATCAGTGATATAATTTTATAAAGACTTATTGTTACCTAGTAGATAATTTTGGATGTAAAGAAATAAGGGTTGTCACAAATGAAAAAATATTAATGGTAACTTGAACACACAATGCTCAATGAAATATTTAACTATGTTTAATGGATAATTAGTGACTTTATTTTTTAATTGTAAAAACCACTGCACAAAAACTTGTAAACAAACGACATGCTTGATGAAATTGTGTTTTTTTTCCTCTCCTTGCTCTTGTTCTGTATGTGTTGTTTTGTCTTTTTTAAAGAAAAAAAAATAAAAAATTTATACAAAAAAAAAAGTTTATTTTTTCCAATACACAATCGAGTCTGAAGTTCATTTAAGAGCAATTTACTACTCTGATAAAGTGTGTTCTCCCTATGAAAAGGGGGAACCTCCAGAAATGGACTTCATTTGCTGTTATAGTTTGTACCACAAAAAACTTCAAAGCAAAAGTTGATTGGTTTAGAAATACCATATTCTTTGGTCTATAAGACGCACTCCCCTCCCCCAAATGGGTGGAAATGTCTGTGCGTCTTATAGAGTGAATGTTGCTGAAGCCCTGCCCACCTGCCAGCCCCCACCCTTTGGACTCTGACTACTCCTTGCAGCAAACAGCAAACAGTCTGGTCAGCTTCAGCACAGACTGAATAAGCACAAGCAGCTGATTGGCGGTTGGATCGGCCTCCCGGAATACCACTGTTCCAGGCTGCGAGGATCATTGCCGCCCATCACTGCCGTTGCAGCCTATCACTGCCACAGCCTATTGCTGCCTCCGCATGCCCCGTTTTCAGCCTCCACATATCACGTTTTTGACCTCCACACGCCCCATTTTCAGCCCCTGTGCGTCCCATTTTTGGCCTGTTACAGGCAGCGAATCACTGCCGCCTGGAAGGAGGCTGATCCAACTGCCAATCAGCTGCTTGTGCTAAATCACACTGTGCTGAAGCTGACCAGGCTGTTTGCTGGGAGGCAGAAGCAGATTCTTTTTCCTTGTTTTCCTCCCCAAAAGCTAGGGGTGTCTTATAGTCTGGAGCGCCTTATAGTGTGAAAAATACGGTAATCATCTGTTCAGTTACATCATAAGAATGACAGCATTGCCATAGAAAAGAGAATTGTATTCTGAATAAAGTAAAAGAAACATTTGAAAAGGGAAAACATCAAAATGGGGTTGGGAAAAATACATCCTCAGCGCTTCCCAAGGTTGGGCTGGACTATCTTCTTCTTTCACGGAGGCTTGAGAACAGCTAAAAACGAAACTGTTGTCTACAATGTATTGAATGCTCCCCTGCCAGTCCTGGTTCCCGAAAGAGAGGCTTTTTCTTGAAGGTTATGTGAAATGATCAGCAATACAATTGAAAAAGCAAATTTAAAATAAAAGAAAACAGTATTACAATAGCCACATTTCAAGTATTACAAAGTCCATCCTCTGTGGCCCTCAGGTTACATCTGTTCTCTGTCGCTATCCTTTTAGTTGCAGCTGGGCTCTCGATGCAGATGGCTGGGAAAGGATGGGAGGAGAAGAAGCCGTTACGTTTTGGCACTGCCACGATGCCTCCTGGGTAAGTCCCAGGCAGGCAGGCAGGCAAGAGAAACAAAGCTTTCCCTAGCTCTTGTTTGTGGGGTTTTAGAAGCAACTCACTCTGGGTGAGGTTAGGATGGTCCCTGGGTAGAAATTCTGTGTGTATAAAGCACCACAGAACAAACAGAGTACAATCACCATGTGCTTTACTGCTCAATTATCTAACTGTAACAGGAAACAGGAAACTCAGAACAAAAGAGCATAGTGTGTATACCATAGTTCCAAACTTCTAAACACTATACTGGCTAAATACTACTGTAGTTGTTGCATGTAAAAATACATTCCAACAATGCCTTTGGAGGCATCCAGATCATGGTTTTCCCAAAGATACTCCTCCCGCCAAGAGGCAACTGGACTTTCTGGTTTTTCTTTTTTAGACACTTCACTCCTCATCCAAGAAGCTTCTTCAACTCTGACTGGATGGTGGGGAATGGAAGGATTGATGCTTATACTAATCCTTCCATTCCCCACCATCCAGTCAGAGCTGAAGAAGCTTCTTGGATGAAAAGCAAAACATCTTCAAAGAAAAATCAGAAAGTCCAGTTGCCTCTTGGGGGAGGGGGGGAAGCACCTTTGGGATTCCAACAATGAATTCCAACATCCCCCACTGATGGAAAATATTCCCCTCTGGGACTAAGTCAGTGTTCCTCAACCTTCACCACTTTAAGATGGGTGGACATCAACTCCCAGAATTCTCTAGGCAGCATAGAGGTAGTCCTGAACTTACGACTTGTTGCTAAGCAAGACAGTTGTTAAGCGAAGTCAATGGGGAAGCCAGATTTGCTTAACCACCTTGTTAATAACTTATTAATTGCAATGATTCACTTAACAGCCGTGCAATAGACATTCAATAAATAATAAATAAATAAACGGAGGCGAGAAAAGTTCTAAAATGGAGCAAATCTCACTTAACAAATGTCTCATTTAATAACATAAATTTCAGGCTCAATTGTAGTTGTGAGTAGAGGATTACCTCTAAAGAATTTTCGGTTTTCCTAGGGAGCTGAAAAAGCTGGTCATGACAGAGAAAAAAATGTGGATTCAAGTGCTTCTCATTCAGTGACTGCAATCGATCCAGTTATTAAATAAAATACATTAAGGGATAAAGAGAGGCTGCAAAGATTACTAATTGCTCTGGTGTCCTGTAGGATAGGATAGAATAGAATAGAATAGAATAGAATAGAATAGAATAGAATAGAATAGAATAGAATAGAATAGAAAATATGGACTGGACTGGAGCAGAGCAGAGTGGAGGAGAGCAGAAGAGAAGAGAGAAGAGAAGAGAGAGAAGAGAAGAGAAGAGAAGAGAAGAGAAGAGAAGAGAAGAGAAGAGAAGAGAGAATTCTTTATTGGCCAAGTGTGATTGGACAGACAAGGAATTTGTCTTCAGTGCATAAGCTCTCATTGTTTAATTGTTTTATGCTGTTTAATTGTTTAATTGTTTTAATTGTATTATGCTGTTTTTAACTAATGATTATTTATTTATTGATGTATTGTACAATGTTTTGTATATCTCCTCCTCGTCATTTTTTGTATAATGAATTGTAC